>CM035435.1:141023175-141030675 GCA_020310875.1 Ceratopteris richardii
CTTCTAATAGATTTCCTAAATCGACTCTTGCATCTTCTTTGTCCTGTATCTCTTGCTTCAACTGGATGATTTCTGTATTTGCATCATTTAGTAACTCGTCTTTCTATCTGAGCTCAGCCAGTGCCGCATCCCTTTGAGTTGTAATTTCTACCTATTCGGCCATTCGGGATAGTAACTCCTTCAGTTGTTCTTGTAGGGCTTGATTTTCTGCCTTAGCCACCACCAATTCTTCTTGTAGAGGACTAATATCTGCCTCCAGCACATCCACTTTATGTTGGAATTCTTCTCGGATGCTATCAGTGACCTGTTTCATCTGTACTGGTAATTGTTGCGATAGCTGAATTAGCAATTGACCCATATTTGCAAGCTCAGAGATCATGGGAATCGAAGGAAGTGGAAGATGAGGATGAGGTTGAGATGAGGATGCGGTGAGTAGCTGCTGGGAGTTCGGTGGAGAGTAGTTTGGGGATGAGGAAGAAGAGGCAGTGGGTTCTTCGGGAAGAATGGGTGGAGTAGGGATAATTGGGTTGAGTGGAGGTTCCGGTGGGGGAGTGGGAAAAACAGAGTGAGATTCTGTTACCTTTTCTGTGGTTTGTTGTGTGTCAGCGGTGTCGGCAGCTGTGGACTCTACTGCTTTAAGCAGTTCCTCGAAGACTTCTTTGATTATATGTTCTTCATCTCTTTGCTTTTCCTACTCCGATTGTTGTTGTGATGCTCCTTGTGATGAGCTTGTGTCAGATTCGGTGTGATCTTCCTGTTCTTGTTTTCCTTCTGAAGACTGTGTAGATGAATCGTGCTGCATAGACGTTGCGGTGTCATGGAAAGTTTCTTCGTCCTTCTTCTCTTCTTCTTTGTCATCTTCTTTGTTTTTTTCAGCTGACCCCTGGGCTTCACTTTCAGAGGAACTGATTCTGATTCTTTTCCGGCGGAAGAGTTGATTGATTTCCTCTTCGTCTTCTTCATCGTCCTCCAATAATTGCACAGAATCTTCATGGCGCAGGACCGGGCCTCTGGGTGGTGGTTGTGCTGCAAGAATGGCCGGAAAAAGGAAAGAAATTTATTGGTTCTCTAGCAGCTAAATCAATGGCGGAGTAGAATGGACGGGATATTCCATAAGTATGTTTTTGTAGGTTCAAGATAGCTACTAAGAACTGAAGGGCGGATCTCTCAGGTTCTGGTCGACATAGGATCGCGTATTCGTTGGATGAATACCTAGGGAATAACTGATTCATGGTGGCTAATGGCAGATTCGAGCCATTCTCTCAACCTTGCGAAGGGAGTCGAAACGACTCAGCGAAAGTTTGGAAGGTGATTACGGTTCGGGAGGGTAGGGAAGTGATAGCCCAACTTTGCTCATTGGCAGGTGTTTTGGCGATAGCGTCGATGATCTGAGCAAAAAACGGGTGGGATTCCACTGAATGCCATGGCAGTTCAGCGAAATTGGCCAACCCATGTATGCGCAGAAACTCTCCTACCTCGGTAGGGAGTCCGTCACGGAAAGCGGCATAGTTTGCCAGAGCTTCCATGGCACAAACGATGATAGCAAGCACAAAACGCAAATGCACAGGGTATACACAGTCACACAAATCACACAAGCACAATAGCGGTTTTCGGCGAAACGAAGAAGGTTAAGTAGATGCATTGCAGTGGAGAGCAATTAAAAATCACTAATCATCGTGCGACGTTGAGATGATAACTTCTTAACTTTGGTGTGCATGTATTAGTAGCTGGAAAGGGCAGGGCGGCTGTTGACATAATTAGGTATCAAAACACGGATATTTACAGACTTATATTATTTTATTAAGCACGCAAAATTAAAAGAAAATAAAAGGAAAGAAAAGGAAACGCAAAAATGTGCGGCCAATCCACGGGACGTTCAGTGTGGATCGGTTGCTTGTTGATACGGCCGCAGCTTTGATCCATTTATCACCTTTGGAAGAGGAATTCCGGTCAAAGTAATCAACTGAAAAGTGCCTGGGCCTATCTTTTCAGAAATCCGGTAGGGACCAAACCATCGTAACTTGAATTTGCCAGCAGAGCGATTCGACTTTGCATTGTAAAATAGTACAAGTTGTCCCACCGTAAAAACTGGGGTCTTTAGATAGCGATCATGTGTTCGAGCTTGTCTTACCTGTACTTCCTACATAGTTAGAAAACTTTGCCATCGGTGCTCATCCAGTTCTCTCAGTGTATCTAGCCGAAATGATAAAGAATCTTCTGGTATTAATTTCTGAGTGAGAGCCACACGTAAGCTTGGCACAATAATTTCCATGGGTGCTATGGCTTCCAATCCATAAGCTAGTTTGAAGGGTGTTAGACCTGTTGCTACCTTATAGGTAGTTCGGTATGCCCACAGGACTGCAGGTAACATTTGGTCCCATCTTTCCGGTGCTTCCAGAATGAGTTTTCGAAGCATACTGAAAAGAATGTGTAAGTACTTTCATTAAATTGTTGACAAAATGAGTGCCTTGATCTTTAACAAGCTCTAAAGGTAATCCAAAACGCAAAAACACATCTTTCATTAGGCACTTTGCCACCGAAACAGTTGTGGCAGATTTTAAAGCCCATGCTTCTGCCCATCTGGTTGCATAGTCTGTACAGGTTAGAATATAACGATTATTGCTGAGTATTGCTGGCGGTGTAATAGGTCCGATAAAGTCTAGACCCCACTTTTGAAAAGGCTCTAATGGCAAGATAGGTTGTAGAGGGAAAAGATGACGTTGCAGGGGCTGTCCAGATCTCTGACAACTATCACATTGTTTGACAAACTGTGATACATCCCTGTACATAGTAGGCCACCAAAGTCCACTTTTGCAGAATTTTTCGGTGCGTTAAATCTGCTGCAAAGTGTCCACCGGAAGGAATTGAGTGAGCCAGAATAATGACTGAGTTAACTTCGTGTGGAGGAATACAACCAAGTAAAACTCCAGTGTGATCCATATAGTATAATTCCCCAGCAATTAACCGAAATTTGCGACTGTACACTGCAATCTTCCTACGCATTGCAGGAGATGTTGTAGAAGGAAGACATCCATCAGTCAAAAAAGTTAACAACTAATCATAGTAATTAGTTGTTGCGGGAGGATTTGCTTCTTCATCATTAGTTGGTTCAGTACTGTAAATCGCTGGTGTGGTGTCATCAACACCGATCGGAGGGAATCTAAGCGAGAAAGAAAATCTGCTAAGGCATGTGAGTTGTCGGGCCGATGGTACTTCAAAATCAAACTCTTGTAAAAGTAGAACCCAATGCGCTAGTCGACCACCTAAATGCTGTTGTCGTACTAGATAGACAAGTGCAGCATGATCTACATGAAAAGTAAATCTACGGCCAAGTAAATAGTGTCTGAATTTCTTTACTGAATACACTAAACCCAGACATTCTCTTTCGGTTATAGAGTAATTCTTTTCTGCAGGAGCAAGTCTTCTACTCGCATAGTAAACAGGCCGGAACCACTTATCGGTTTGTTGCATCAGAACACTGCCAATGGCAATATCTGATGCGTCTACGAAGACATGAAATGGGCGATCCCAGTCAGGAGGCTATAAAATTGGTACCTGTGTTAATAAACACTTTAGACGATCAAATGTTGTTTGACATTCCGGAGTCCAATCAAACTGTTTAGGACTCTTCGTGATTAATCGATTAAGTGGAATGGCTAAATGAGTGAGCCACCGTAAATGACGACCATGCCATCTCACTTGACCCATGAAACGCATTACTTCCTTTGGTGTAGTAGGTATAGGTGCTTCTAACACAGCTTCTACCTTATCTGGGTCGACTTGTATGCCCTGTGCAGATACAGTATGGCCAAGCAATTTACGACATGAAACCGCAAACACAGATTTGTTTGGGTTCAGGCAGAGTCTGTAATTCTCTGCATTTCTCAAAGCAGCACCATAAATGGAACAAGTGTGCTACCATCTTACCGAACGAAGAGAAATCATCAAGATATACTTGCATGAACGAGGTAAGATAAGGGGAGAATATTTCCTGCATACACCTCTGGAAAGTACTGGGGGCATTTCTTAATCCAAATCACATAACAGTACAAGCAAATACACCCCAATTGGTGATGAACGCTGTTTTTGGTATATCTTCCTCAGCCATTCTTACTTGATTGTAACCACTGTATCCATCTAAGAACGAGTACATTTCGTGTCCTGCTACTCTATCAAGCATGGTGTCCAAAAATGGCAGAGGAAACGGATCTGGCACCGTAGCTGCATTTAGCTTCCGGTAATCAATACAGATTCGCAGTTGCTTATTCTTTTTAGGGACAATAACAATGGGTGATATCCACTCAGCATGCTCTACTGGTACAATAAATCCAACCTTTAATAACCTATCCAGCTCTACCTTTACCTGTGTTGCATAATTCGGATTCATCCGGTAGCTGGGTTGTTTGTTTGGTTTTGCTTCCGGCTTCAGCATGACCCTGTGTTGATAAAGGCGGGGGTCCAAACCCTTCATATCTATGTAATCCCATGCAAAGACATCGGAGAACTCTCGGAGTAGCTGGATTAGGTCTGCTTGAAATGTTTCCGGTAAGTTTTCTTTTATCTTGACAGGACGCGTATGGTCTTCATCTCCTAAATTATAAGTGATCAACTGATCCTCTGGAACATAAAATTGCCGGGGCTTCTCTGTATCATCAGCTAGCTTAAAAAGTTGTTGCAGTTGAGCGTCATCTATAGCAGCAGTATCTTCCTTCTTATCTTCTTCTGTTACAGGCATCACCGTACAAACTGCGGGATTCCAATTATCTACAACAGATTGTAGATCAACAGTTCCTAGGGAGATCAAGTCAATATTATTCTTTAAAAACTCTTCTTCTTCATCATCTGACAGACCATCTAACATATGAATTGGTTCTGCAAAATACGGTCTAGCATGCAATTCACAAGGCTTTATAGCATCTAATTTTACAACATATTTACGATTGTTGTCTTTGAAAGTGAGTTCCTGTGCAGACCAATCTTGTATAACCTTAGCTTGCTTCAGCCAAGGACGGCCAAAAAGAAGATTATAATCAAGGGTGGATTCCGGTAATTCTAGGACGACAAAATTCATCTTAAATGTGGTACCCTGCAAAGTTATTGGTACATTTCGGACAAGTCCTACTGGATGGACTCTTGACTGGTCAGCCATTCTGACAAGAACTGAACTGGTTCAATTTCAGTCCATCCTAACTTCTTACACAGTGCAGCAGTAGCAATGTTGACTCCAGATCCTCCATCAATTAGTACTTGTGTAATTTTATGATTTTTATACCATACCGTAATTAAAGGAACCAAATGATCGACCGTAGAATCAGGTTGCGGTTGCACTGTCGTTGTGGCTGGAATGCAAGAAGGTACAGGACTGAATTGTTGTTGGAATTGCTGCCGAACTCCTGGTACTAGTGCAAGTAATTGGCCAAGAGGAAGAGTAATGGACGCTTTAGATAAAATTTCCCAGGCCTTATGTGATTGAATTGTGTTTTCCACAGATTCTGAAGATGATGCACCGATTGAAGATGATGTATCTACTGAAGATGATGTGCCTGCTACTGAATTAGAATCTTGTTTTTGTGTTCCTTCCTTGGTTAGTGGAGCCTGGGTCACCAGAATAGGATCTGGAAACACTAGAGGTTCGGCAGTGGTCCATTGACTGGCCTTATCATACATCCTTTGTTGTTCACGTATACCTGGATCAAATACTTCTGCTGCTGGTTGCAGTTGCTTATCGGATCGGGTCTGAATTACTGCAGCTTGCGTTTCTACTGGTGTGATTTGTACCATGTTAGTCATTAGGTTGTGATGTTCTTTCTTCCTCTTATCATACTCAGCTGCATCCTTACAAAATCTTCTAATGTGACCGAATTCACCACAAAAATGACAGCGTGGTGGTGGCAAATTGGGATTTTCCTGTGCTGGTCCGGCCTGCCAGCGGTTTGCATTGTAGTTATTATTTCTCTGTCCTCTTTAATTTTGATAACCTTGTTGCTGGTTGTTTCTCATTTGTGGAGGTACATAGTGATTGGCTAGCTGTCCTGGTTCCTGTATAATTGCATTCACTATTGCGGTTCCCTGCACTTTGGTGTTGTATGCACAGTTTTCGGTGGTATGTCCGGTCGTGTTGTAGATAGCACAAAACAACTGATTAAGTGCACAAGTGGCACTACTGTGCCCTGAATTCTTGCATGTGGTGCAGAACATCTGTCTGGTCCGATCTTCTGCAACATTTTTATTTGCCTTTAACCATTCCAAGTCTTCTGTAAATCCTCCAACCTTGTTTTCCAGCTGCAAAGCCATTGCAATCACTGCATCTAGTGTCATAGCTCCTACATAGCATATGATCATAATCTGTTTAAGTTGTGGAGTCAATCCATTGATAAACCATTGAGTGATAACGTCATCTGGTAGGTTGGCATGTGCTGGTGGTAATTGCCTCAAATGGGTTCTGAATAGAGTGGCATACTCCTGCACTGTTTGATTTATCTTCTGTCTATTATTTTGTAGGTAGTCGAAAATTTCGCTGGATTCTTCTTTAGCCTGAATCTTTGCAAAAATGCATCCCTTACTGCTTCATAGGTGCCAAAATGGTTAATATCATATCCTGTAAGCCATCTGGCTGCTTCATTAACCAATGTAGACTGGAAGACAATAGCTTTATACGCCGGATCAGGTGGATGGTTGAGCACTGCGTAACTTATCTCAAATGTGTGTACATGAGCATCTGGGTCATCTCCTGGAAATCCACCGAATTTAGTGTACATTACTCCTGTTGGAGTCGGCCGGGGTGGGAATAACTGTTGTTGTTGTTGTTGTTGTTGTTGTTGTTGTTGTTGTTGTTGTTGTTGTTGTTGTTGTTGTTGTTGTTGTTGTTGTTGTTGTTGTTGTTGTTGTTGTTGTTGCCCACTCATCATGCTGACGGTGGTATTGGGACAATCTGCTGTATCCCGAGGCTGAATATCTGAACCGTCAGAATCTGTATCTTCAGCCTGTGCACTCTCCGGCTCGATAATATTGTTCAGTATATTTTGGATCTCAGCTTCGAACACGCTACCTTCCTTCTTGATATCAAATGTAGGAAAGCTTACTCCAAATAGCGGTGACTGGACTAAAGATTCACCAAGAAATGGTAAACCGTCACCGGAACACTGTGAATTCTCAGCAACTTGTACCGAAATAACACCGAAAGGTGTCGATTTTTCACCAAAACAAAGTGCTCCTTCTCCTTCACTGGTTTCTTTGGCCAAGACGTTTCTTTCCGTAAACAAATTCGAATATTTACCTAATGGGGTTAAACTAACTTCATGCTGCATCCTGGTAGATTCTGGAGTTACTATATCTTCGACAGACTGTGCCGAAATCGCACCGGAATTTGCCAGAGATGTAGCACGTTCCACCGGGATATGACCGGAATCACTACTAACGTTCTTCACTTTCTTGACAACTGGGTAAGACCTTTCTGCGCTTCTACCTCCTGGAGGCGTTCTTAGCAAATTAGGTACCCAG
>CM035435.1:141035675-141055675 GCA_020310875.1 Ceratopteris richardii
TAGATAGATAGATAGATATATAAATAGATAGATCGATAGATGGATGGATGGATGGATGGATGGATGGAGAAATAGATAGAGAGGTAGATAGATAGATAGATAGATAGATAGATAGATAGATAGATAGATAGATAGATAGACAGATACATACATACATACATACATACATACATAGATACATAGATAGATACATAGATAGATACATAGATAGATAGATAGATAGATACATATGTTAAACGTCTAAACGCGGGACTAACTGTCAGTAGCGCGTTTAAACAGTTATTGGGTTCTTGGGAGTGGAAGGGGTCTGTAAAGACAGAGGCCCTATGCTTGTTTCCCAAAATTACGTCACAACACACAATATACCAACACTCAAGATGTCATCAAGGATTGGTATCCCATTCTCATTCTTTACGGTTCGTCCTTTTAACTCTATCAGAGTCTACCGAACACATTGTACCAGACTATTAGTAGCGTAATACTGAATTACCTCAAAACCCTTTTTCGGAATACACACTACTATAACATTCGGAACAATAACAGTAGTTCAACCTTCACCGAATCGCGCTCACAATCGAACAAACCAAAGAAACAGAAGGACTCAACAGTTCCAGACACACAGTGCTGAAGATTCAGTACGTAACTTAGGAAAACCCTTACTGTAATTTTAATCCTTGCCATATGAAGATAGACCTCAACACTGAAGACAACACAATACAGATCCGATTACCAGAAACACTACGACAACTACACAGACTGCACCAAGCAACTGGCAGAATATTCCAATAAAGAGTAACACCACGTTACGAGTAATTAACACAACAATCGCAATAGAGACTCGCAAACGACTCACTCAGACAATAGTCTGGCGATCTACTTGATGTCGAGGAAACTCACGACAGACAGGTATCGACAGATAACAAAACAGAACAAGAACAATATAATCAGGATTGCTCAACAAACAACACAGTAACGTTCACTCAATCACCCAGACAGACAGTCTGGTGAATCCAACGAACGTCCCCTGCGTCTCTTTTCCATTGCTTTATATAAAGATTACAAGGTGTCTGCGTAACAACCTTTCGCGCGTGCGAAAAAAGATTTAGTTATACTACTTCCAATCCGACGGCCGATAACACTCTGGCACGCACGGTGGACTCGAACCTGCAGGTCTTACAAAATTACTATTTCTCTATAATGCCGTCTAAATACATGTTTTTGGCTAATCTGAAGGTTCGGGCGATTTTCTTTTTCAAAGCTTCTAACATCTGTTTGAGAGTATCTGGTTCTACTAATTGTGCATCTACTCTTACAGAACTTAATGCAATAGCTTCGGTCAGCAAAATTTTTGCTTGCGTTTGCAGAAAAGCCTCTTGTAGGTAGAAATCGTTCGATAAGGCCGCATCTCTGGATACTTGCATTTCTTGCACCTGTTTTTCCATCTTGATTATTCTTTCCTTCTGATTATCGAGCTGGTTATCTTTTCTGTCGATCTACTGATTTTGGAATTGAATTGTTCTTGAGTAAGCATCTCTTTCTCTGTGAAGATCTGCTATTACCTTTAGTCGTTGAGCTTCCTCGGTCAATTTTCATTTTAGAATATTGTTTACGTCTACAAAATCTATTTTGCATTTTTGGAGTTCTTCAGTTGTTTTCATAGCCAGTTCGTGCTGTTCTTGGCCTTTTTGTACCACTTCATCTAGCTTCTGTCTTGTTTCTTCTAATAGATTTCCTAAATCGACTCTTGCATCTTCTTTGTCTTGTATCTCTTGCTTCAACTGGATGATTTCTGTATTTGCATCATTTAGTAACTCGTCTTTCTTTCTGAGCTCAGCCAGTGCCGCATCCCTTTGAGTTGTAATTTCTACCTATTCGGCCATTCGGGATAGTAACTCCTCCAGTTGTTCTTGTAGGGCTTGATTTTCTGCCTTAGCCACCACCAATTCTTCTTGTAGAGGACTAATATCTGCCTCCAGCACATCCACTTTATGTTGGAATTCTTCTCGGATGCTATCAGTGACCTGTTTCATCTGTACTGGTAATTGTTGCGATAGCTGAATTAGCAATTGACCCATATTTGCAAGCTCAGAGATCATGGGAATCGAAGGAAGTGGAAGATGAGGATGAGGTTGAGATGAGGATGCGGTGAGTAGCTGCTGGGAGTTCGGTGGAGAGTAGTTTGGGGATGAGGAAGAAGAGGCAGTGGGTTCTTCGGGAAGAATGGGTGGAGTAGGGATAATTGGGTTGAGTGGAGGTTCCGGTGGGGGAGTGGGAAAAACAGAGTGAGATTCTGTTACCTTTTCTGTGGTTTGTTGTGTGTCAGCGGTGTCGGCAGCTGTGGACTCTACTGCTTTAAGCAGTTCCTCGAAGACTTCTTTGATTATATGTTCTTCATCTCTTTGCTTTTCCTACTCCGATTGTTGTTGTGATGCTCCTTGTGATGAGCTTGTGTCAGATTCGGTGTGATCTTCCTGTTCTTGTTTTCCTTCTGAAGACTGTGTAGATGAATCGTGCTGCATAGACGTTGCGGTGTCATGGAAAGTTTCTTCGTCCTTCTTCTCTTCTTCTTTGTCATCTTCTTTGTTTTTTTCGGCTGACCCCTGGGCTTCACTTTCAGAGGAACTGATTCTGATTCTTTTCCGGCGGAAGAGTTGATTGATTTCCTCTTCGTCTTCTTCATCGTCCTCCAATAATTGCACAGAATCTTCATGGCGCAGGACCGGGCCTCTGGGTGGTGGTTGTGCTGCAAGAATGGCCGGAAAAAGGAAAGAAATTTATTGGTTCTCTAGCAGCTAAATCAATGGCGGAGTAGAATGGACGGGATATTCCATAAGTATGTTTTTGTAGGTTCAGGATAGCTACTAAGAACTGAAGGGCGGATCTCTCAGGTTCTGGTCGACATAGGATCGCGTATTCGTTGGATGAATACCTAGGGAATAACTGATTCATGGTGGCTAATGGCAGATTCGAGCCATTCTCTCAACCTTGCGAAGGGAGTCGAAACGACTCAGCGAAAGTTTGGAAGGTGATTACGGTTCGGGAGGGTAGGGAAGTGATAGCCCAACTTTGCTCATTGGCAGGTGTTTTGGCGATAGCGTCGATGATCTGAGCAAAAAACAGGTGGGATTCCACTGAATGCCATGGCAGTTCAGCGAAATTGGCCAACCCATGTATGCGCAAAAACTCTCCTACCTCAGTAGGGAGTCCGTCACGGAAAGCGGCATAGTTTGCCAGAGCTTCCATGGCACAAACGATGATAGCAAGCACAAAACGCAAATGCACAGGGTATACACAGTCACACAAATCACACAAGCACAATAGCGGTTTTCGGCGAAACGAAGAAGGTTAAGTAGATGCATTGCAGTGGAGAGCAATTAAAAATCACTAATCATCGTGCGACGTTGAGATGATAACTTCTTAACTTTGGTGTGCATGTATTAGTAGCTGGAAAGGGCAGGGCGGCTGTTGACATAATTAGGTATCAAAACACGGATATTTACAGACTTATATTATTTTATTAAGCACGCAAAATTAAAAGAAAATAAAAGGAAAGAAAAGGAAACGCAAAAATGTGCGGCCAATCCGCGGGACGTTCAGTGTGGATCGGATGCTTGTTGATACGGCCGCAGCTTTGATCCATTTATCACCTTTGGAAGAGGAATTCCGGTCAAAGTAATCAACTGAAAAGTGCCTGGGCCTATCTTTTCAGAAATCCGGTAGGGACCAAACCATCGTAACTTGAATTTGCCAGCAGAGCGATTCGACTTTGCATTGTAAAATAGTACAAGTTGTCCCACCGTAAAAACTGGGGTCTTTAGATAGCGATCATGTGTTCGAGCTTGTCTTACCTGTACTTCCTACATAGTTAGAAAACTTTGCCATCGGTGCTCATCCAGTTCTCTCAGTGTATCTAGCCTAAATGATAAAGAATCTTCTGGTATTAATTTCTGAGTGAGAGCCACACGTAAGCTTGGCACAATAATTTCCATGGGTGCTATGGCTTCCAATCCATAAGCTAGTTTGAAGGGTGTTAGACCTGTTGCTACCTTATAGGTAGTTCGGTATGCCCACAGGACTGTAGGTAACATTTGGTCCCATCTTTCTGGTGCTTCCAGAATGAGTTTTCGAAGCATACTGAAAACAATGTGTAAGTACTTTCATTAAATTGTTGACAAAATGAGTGCCTTGATCTTTAACAAGCTCTAAAGGTAATCCAAAACGCAAAAACACATCTTTCATTAGGCACTTTGCCACCGAAACAGTTGTGGCAGATTTTAAAGCCCATGCTTCTGCCCATCTGGTTGCATAGTCTGTACAGGTTAGAATATAACGATTATTGCTGAGTATTGCTGGCGGTGTAATAGGTCCGATAAAGTCTAGACCCCACTTTTGAAAAGGCTCTAATGGCAAGATAGGTTGTAGAGGGAAAAGATGACGTTGCAGGGGCTGTCCAGATCTCTGACAACTATCACATTGTTTGACAAACTGTGATACATCCCTGTACATAGTAGGCCACCAAAGTCCACTTTTGCAGAATTTTTCGGTGCGTTAAATCTGCTGCAAAGTGTCCACCGGAAGGAATTGAGTGAGCCAGAATAATGACTGAGTTAACTTCGTGTGGAGGAATACAACCAAGTAAAACTCCAGTGTGATCCATATAGTATAATTCCCCAGCAATTAACCGAAATTTGCGACTGTACACTGCAATCTTCCTACGCATTGCAGGAGATGTTGTAGAAGGAAGACATCCATCAGTCAAAAAAGTTAACAACTAATCATAGTAATTAGTTGTTGCGGGAGGATTTGCTTCTTCATCATTAGTTGGTTCAGTACTGTAAATTGCTCGTGTGGTGTCATCAACACCGATCGGAGGGAATCTAAGCGAGAAAGAAAATCTGCTAAGGCATGTGAGTTGTCGGGCCGATGGTACTTCAAAATCAAACTCTTGTAAAAGTAGAACCCAATGCGCTAGTCGACCACCTAAATGCTGTTGTCGTACTAGATAGACAAGTGCAGCATTATCTACATGAAAAGTAAATCTACGGCCAAGTAAATAGTGTCTGAATTTCTTTACTGAATACACTAAACCCAGACATTCTCTTTCGGTTATAGAGTAATTCTTTTTTGCAGGAGCAAGTCTTCTACTCGCATAGTAAACAGGCCGGAACCACTTATCGGTTTGTTGCATCAGAACACTGCCAATGGCAATATCTGATGCGTCTACGAAGACATGAAATGGGCGATCCCAGTCAGGAGGCTATAAAATTGGTACCTGTGTTAATAAACACTTTAGACGATCAAATGTTGTTTGACATTCCGGAGTCCAATCAAACTGTTTAGGACTCTTCGTGATTAATCGATTAAGTGGAATGGCTAAATGAGTGAGCCACCGTAAATGACGACCATGCCATCTCACTTGACCCATGAAACGCATTACTTCCTTTGGTGTAGTAGGTATAGGTGCTTCTAACACAGCTTCTACCTTATCTGGGTCGACTTGTATGCCCTGTGCAGATACAGTATGGCCAAGCAATTTACGACATGAAACCGCAAACACAGATTTGTTTGGGTTCAGGCAGAGTCTGTAATTCTCTGCATTTCTCAAAGCAGCACCGTAAATGGAACAAGTGTGCTACCATCTTACCGAACGAAGAGAAATCATCAAGATATACTTGCATGAACGAGGTAAGATAAGGGGAGAATATTTCCTGCATACACCTCTGGAAAGTACTGGGGGCATTTCTTAATCCAAATCACATAACAGTACAAGCAAATACACCCCAATTGGTGATGAACGCTGTTTTTGGTATATCTTCCTCAGCCATTCTTACTTGATTGTAACCACTGTATCCATCTAAGAACGAGTACATTTCGTGTCCTGCTACTCTATCAAGCATGGTGTCCAAAAATGGCAGAGGAAACGGATCTGGCACCGTAGCTGCATTTAGCTTCCGGTAATCAACACAGATTCGCAGTTGCTTATTCTTTTTAGGGACAATAACAATGGGTGATATCCACTCAGCATGCTCTACTGGTACAATAAATCCAACCTTTAATAACCTATCCAGCTCTACCTTTACCTGTGTTGCATAATTCGGATTCATCCGGTAGCTGGGTTGTTTGTTTGGTTTTGCTTCCGGCTTCAGCATGACCCTGTGTTGATAAATGTGGGGGTCCAAACCCTTCATATCTATGTAATCCCATGCAAAGACGTCGGAGAACTCTCGGAGTAGCTGGATTAGGTCTGCTTGAAATGTTTCCGGTAAGTTTTCTTTTATCTTGACAGGACGCGTATGGTCTTCATCTCCTAAATTATAAGTGATCAACTGATCCTCTGGAACATAAAATTGTCGGGGCTTCTCTGTATCATCAGCTAGCTTAAAAAGTTGTTGCAGTTGAGCGTCATCTATAGCAGCAGTATCTTCCTTCTTATCTTCTTCTGTTACAGGCATCACCGTACAAACTGCGGGATTCCAATTATCTACAACAGATTGTAGATCAACAGTTCCTAGGGAGATCAAGTCAATATTATTCTTTAAAAACTCTTCTTCTTCATCATCTGACAGACCATCTAACATATGAACTGGTTCTGCAAAATACGGTCTAGCATGCAATTCACAAGGCTGTATAGCATCTAATTTTACAACATATTTACGATTGTTGTCTTTGAAAGTGAGTTCCTGTGCAGACCAATCTTGTATAACCTTAGCTTGCTTCAGCCAAGGACGGCCAAAAAGAAGATTATAATCAAGGGTGGATTCCGGTAATTCTAGGACGACAAAATTCATCTTAAATGTGGTACCCTGCAAAGTTATTGGTACATTTCGGACAAGTCCTACTGGATGGACTCTTGACTGGTCAGCCATTCTGACAAGAACTGAACTGGTTCAATTTCAGTCCATCCTAACTTCTTACACAGTGCAGCAGTAGCAATGTTGACTCCAGATCCTCCATCAATTAGTACTTGTGTAATTTTATGATTTTTATACCATACCGTAATTAAAGGAACCAAATGATCGACCGTAGAATCAGGTTGCGGTTGCACTGTCGTTGTGGCTGGAATGCAAGAAGGTACAGGACTGAATTGTTGTTGGAATTGCTGCCGAACTCCTGGTACTAGTGCAAGTAATTGGCCAAGAGGAAGAGTAATGGACGCTTTAGATAAAATTTCCCAGGCCTTATGTGATTG
Source organism: Ceratopteris richardii (assembly GCA_020310875.1). Lineage (NCBI taxonomy): Eukaryota > Viridiplantae > Streptophyta > Polypodiopsida > Polypodiales > Pteridaceae > Ceratopteris > Ceratopteris richardii. Next base: position 141,042,865 of record CM035435.1, read on the forward strand.
AATTGTGTTTTCCACAGATTCTGAAGATGATGCACCGATTGAAGATGATGTATCTGCTGAAGATGATGTGCCTGCTACTGAATTAGAATCTTGTTTTTGTGTTCCTTCCTTGGTTAGTGGAGCCTGGGTCACCAGAATAGGATCTGGAAACACTAGAGGTTCGGCAGTGGTCCATTGACTGGCCTTATCATACATCCTTTGTTGTTCACGTATACCTGGTTCAAATACTTCTGCTGCTGGTTGCAGTTGCTTATCGGATCGGGTCTGAATTACTGCAGCTTGCGTTTCTACTGGTGTGATTTGTACCATGTTAGTCATTAGGTTGTGACGTTCTTTCTTCCTCTAATCATACTCAGCTGCATCCTTACAAAATCTTCTAATGTGACCGAATTCACCACAAAAATGACAGCGTGGTGGTGGCAAATTGGGATTTTCCTGTGCTGGTCCGGCCTGCCAGCGGTTTGCATTGTAGTTATTATTTCTCTGTCCTCTTTAATTTTGATAACCTTGTTGCTGGTTGTTTCTCATTTGTGGAGGTACATAGTGATTGGCTAGCTGTCCTGGTTCCTGTATAATTGCATTCACTATTGCGGTTCCCTGCACTTTGGTGTTGTATGCACAGTTTTCGGTGGTATGTCCGGTCGTGTTGTAGATAGCACAAAACAACTGATTAAGTGCACAAGTGGCACTACTGTGCCCTGAATTCTTGCATGTGGTGCAGAACATCTGTCTGGTCCGATCTTCTGCAACATTTTTATTTGCCTTTAACCATTCCAAGTCTTCTGTAAATCCTCCAACCTTGTTTTCCAGCTGCAAAGCCATTGCAATCACTGCATCTAGTGTCATAGCTCCTACATAGCGTATGATCATAATCTGTTTAAGTTGTGGAGTCAATCCATTGATAAACCATTGAGTGATAACGTCATCTGGTAGGTTGGCATGTGCTGGTGGTAATTGCCTCAAATGGGTTCTGAATAGAGTGGCATACTCCTGCACTGTTTGATTTATCTTCTGTCTATTATTTTGTAGGTAGTCGAAAATTTCGCTGGATTCTTCTTTAGCCTGAATCTTTGCAAAAATGCATCCCTTACTGCTTCATAGGTGCCAAAATGGTTAATATCATATCCTGTAAGCCATCTGGCTGCTTCATTAACCAATGTAGACTGGAAGACAATAGCTTTATACGCCGGATCAGGTGGATGGTTGAGCACTACGTAACTTATCTCAAATGTGTGTACATGAGCATCTGGGTCATCTCCTGGAAATCCACCGAATTTAGTGTACATTACTCCTGTTGGAGTCGGCCGGGGTGGGAATAACTGTTGTTGTTGTTGTTGTTGTTGTTGTTGTTGTTGTTGTTGTTGTTGTTGTTGTTGTTGTTGTTGTTGTTGTTGTTGTTGTTGTTGTTGTTGTTGTTGCCCACTCATCATGCTGACGGTGGTATTGGGACAATCTGCTGTATCCCGAGGCTGAATATCTGAACCGTCAGAATCTGTATCTTCAGCCTGTGCACTCTCCGGCTCGATAATATTGTTCAGTATATTTTGGATCTCAGCTTCGAACACGCTACCTTCCTTCTTGATATCAAATGTAGGAAAGCTTACTCCAAATAGCGGTGACTGGACTAAAGATTCACCAAGAAATGGTAAACCATCACCGGAACACTGTGAATTCTCAGCAACTTGTACCGAAATAACACCGGAAGGTGTCGATTTTTCACCAAAACAAAGTGCTCCTTCTCCTTCACTGGTTTCTTTGGCCAAGACGTTTCTTTCCGTAAACAAATTCGAATATTTACCTAATGGGGTTAAACTAACTTCATGCTGCATCCTGGTAGATTCTGGAGTTACTATATCTTCGACAGACTGTGCCGAAATCGCACCGGAATTTGCCAGAGATGTAGCACGTTCCACCGGGATATGACCGGAATCACTACTGACGTTCTTCACTTTCTTGACAACTGGGTAAGACCTTTCTGCGCTTCTACCTCCTGGAGGCGTTCTTAGCAAATTAGGTACCCAGGGCTGTCGGTTCTTCGGATACATTTCACCGGATCGAGTAACCGGCATGTATCATCTTTTGTACTACTCGCGTACTATTACTGTCGATTTTACAATCTATAGTCACGTTACCACAATCAATTTGCAATAATCTGATCTGTTGCCACCTTCCCACAAACGGCGCCAGTGTTAAACGTCTAAACGCGGGACTAACTGTCAGTAGCACGTTTAAACAGTTATTGGGTTCTTGGGAGTGGAAGGGGTCTGTAAAGATAGAGGCCCTATGCTTGTTTCCCAAAATTACGTCACAACACACAATAAACCAACACTCAAGATGTCATCAAGAATTGGTATCCCATTCTCATTCTTTACGGTTCGTCCTTTTAACTCTATCAGAGTCTACCGAACACATTGTACCAGACTATCAGTAGCGTAATACCGAATTACCTCAAAACCCTTTTTCCGAATACACACTACTATAACATTCGGAACAATAACAGTAGTTCAACCTTCACCGAATAGCGCTCACAATCGAACAAAACGAAGACACAGAAGGACTCAACATTTCCAGACACACAGTGCTGAAGATTCAGTACGTAACTTAGGAAAACCCTTACTGTAATTTTAATCCTTGCCGTATGAAGATAGACCTCAACACTACAGACAACACAATACAGATTCAATTACCAGAAACACTACCACAGCTACACGGACTGCACCAAGCAACTGGCAAAATATTCCAATAAAGAGTAACACCACGTTGCAAGTAATTAACACAACAATCGCACTAGAGACTCGCAAACGACTCACTCAGACAATAGTCCGGCGATCTACTTGATGTCGAGGAAACTCACGACAGACAGGTATCGACAGATAACAAAACAGAACAAGAACAATATAATCAGGATTGCTCAACAAACAACATAGTAACGTTCACTCAATCACCCAGACAGACAGTCTCGTGAATCCAATGAACGTCCCTTGCGTCTCTTTTCCATTGCTTCATATAAAGATTACAAGGTGTCTGCGTAACAACCTTTCGCGCGTGCGAAAAAAGATTTAGTTATACAACTTCCAATCCAACGGCCGATAACACATAGATAGATAGATAGATAGATAGATAGATAGATAGATAGATAGATAGATAGATAGATAGATAGATAGATAGATAGATAGATAGATAGATAGATAGATAGATAGATAGATAGATAGATAGATAGATAGATAGATAGATAGATAGATGGTTAGATGGTTAGATGGATAGATGGATAGATGGATAGATAGATAGATAGATAGAAAGATAGATAGATAGATAGATAGATAGATAGATAGATAGATAGATAGATAGATAGATAAATAGATAGATAGATAGATAGATAGATAGATAGATAGACAGAGAGATAGATAGACACACAGATAGATAGATAGATAGATAGATAGATAGATAGATAGATAGATAGATAGATAGATAGATAGATAGATAGATAGATAGATAGATAGATAGATAGATAGATAGATAGATAGATAGATAGATAGATAGATAGATAGATAGATAGATAGATAGATAGATAGATAGATAGATAGATAGATAGATAGATAGATAGATAGATAGATAGATAGATAGATAGATGGATAAATAGATAGATACATACATACATACATAGATAGATAGATAGATAGATAGATAGATAGATAGATAGATAGATAGATAGATAGATAGATAGATAGATAGATAGATAGATAGATAGATAGATAGATAGATAGATAGATAGATAGATAGATAGATAGATAGATAGATAGATAGATAGATAGATAGATAGATACATAGATAGATAGATAGATAGATAGAAAGATAGATAGATAGATAGATAGATAGATAGATAGATAGATAGATAGATAGATAGAGAGATAGATAGATAGATAGATAGATAGATAGATAGATAGATAGACAGATAGATAGTGATGGAGAATATTAATCTCCAAAAGAACAACTTACTCTTGTGTTTAGAGCACCTCTATACCAAGAATAAGTCAAATACTCCACTAATTTAGAGGATCAATTGCTAATTACCAAAGGATTAACAAATCTGTGAAGAGGAAGAAACACAGAAAAGTCTGCTGCATTGTTCATTCACATTGGCCTATCAAATCTGTAAAGTTTTTGATGAAACTTTGTACGAATCATCTCCTAGAGATTGCGCATCTACTCCAAGTTGAATCACTTCAAAAGGTTAAGTATAACTTGAGAAATTAACTTCTCAAGTTACCTATGTCAGAAACTGTTACTCAGAACAGTCGACTTTACACCTGTAACTTTTAAGACTTGCTTCTCCTTGAATAGAACCCGTTTTACAAAATGCTTCTAGACATAAGTAGCTTATCTTCCAACTTAAAGATTAAGCCCTCACTCATGCAAAACTTTAAACTGTGCTAGGAGAAATGACCAAAACATTGACTTCGAAATCTGCGCCTGTTTTAGGAACCAGTGAACACACTTCACATATGAATGTTCCTACACTTAATTCACTCAGCCTGATTACAATTGGAAGCTAAAACTTTGCACAGAGGTCAAGCAACTCTCAACTTAGACTTGTACAAAAGCATTTCACAATTGATCTACTGTAGAAGGAGAACACGCAGAAACATCGGGCGCAAAAATTTTCATTTACTCAGAAGAATTACAACTGAGTGATGAGAGCTAACTCAAACTCACTTTTCTCTATCTCATGACTTCTATCTCCCTCAATTCTTGCTTCTAACTATTGTCACATATGCTCTCATACATGCCCCGACTTTTCTCAAAGTATTTATAGATAATTTGTACATGATTCTTACTGAACAAAAGATCTAAGTCATCTATGACTATGCTAATGTACATATGTGTACACTTCTCTTGTCCTCTGAATGTAATCTTCTTCTACACTTTAGAAATTGATTCTTCCTTCATCATTTGATCTTCCATGCCTTCAATTGGTGATTGGTCTGCACCAACAGCTCCCCCTCAATCATCAATTGAGGTTTTCTCTGTCTTCTTTATACTTGCCATGTCTTTGAACTTTTGTAACTTAGGTCCATCCAGACTCTTTGTCATCATATCTGCCACTTGTTCTTTTGTTGGAGTGTACATCACTTCAATCTCTTTATCTAGTACCTTTTCCCTCAAGAAATGATACTGAATCTCTATATGCTTAGTCCTGGCATGAAAAACAGGGTTAGCTGCCAAATACAAAGAACTCATATTGTCTCCAAAAATCATTGGAGTACTATGATCAGTCTCAAAACTTTTCATCAAGGTCTTCAACCATATGACTTCCTTTGCAGCTTCTACCATTCCCTTATACTCAGCTTCTGTGGATGATAAAGCAACTGTGTGTTGCTTCTTTGAACACCAAGAAACTAATTTATCTCCAACATAACATAGATATCCATGAGTAGATCTTCTATCATCTGAGTCACCTGCCCAATCTGCATCACTAAACACTTTGATTCTTGTGTCAGAAGTGAAACCATAATACAAACCTTCACTTAGAGTTCCTTTGATATATCTAAGTACCCTTTGGGCTGCAATCCAATGAGTCTTCTTTGGACAATGCATAAATTGTGACAACACACCTACTGCATATGATAGATCTGGCCTTGTCAAGGTAGCATAGATTAAACTACCTACCAAACTCTGATATTTCTTCATATCATTGAACTCTTCACCTCCATACCTGCTTAATTTATGATTTACCTCCAATGGTGTAGTTGAGGTCCTGCAATCTTCCATGTTAAACTTGACTAGAAGATTCTTCAAGTATCTCTCTTGTGAAACATATACTCCATGTTGAGTATACACAATCTGCATTCCTAGAAAATAAGATAAGTTTCCCAAATCACTTATCTTAAACTCCTTCTCTATTTGTCTTTTGAGTTCATTGATTCCTTGAGCATCTGTTCCTGTAACAATAATATCATCAACATAAATGCACATGTAAATGTATCCATTTTCACTTGCCTTCACTAGCAAGCTACTATCTGCCTTTGATGCTTGAAACCCACATTCATTCAAGAACTTGACCAATCTGTAATTCCAAGCTCTTGGAGCTTGCTTCAACCCATATAAAGCTCTCTTGAGCTTACACACATAATCTGATCCAATTGATTCCATGAAGCCTTCTGGTTGCTCCATATATACTTCATCTGCAATGTATCCATTTAGAAATGCATTTTTCACATCCAATTGTGATAATTTCCATCCCTTGCAAGCAGCAATAGCAATCAATGTCCTAATTGTAGACATCTTAGCAACAGGACTAAAGGTTTCATCATAATCTACCCCATAAGTTTGGGCATAACCTTTGACCACAAGTCTAGCCTTATATCTAGACACCTTACCATCTGCAAACCTCTTTGTTTTATATACCCACTTGCATCCAATGACCTTCTGATTCTTTGGTCTTGGTACTAATTCCCAAGTTTCATTTTCAAGTAGAGCATCATACTCTTCTTGCATTGCCTTCTCCCAATTCTGTTTACCTTTGGCTTCTTCATAAGTAGTTGGATCTTCTTCTGTTTTCACAATGTAAGCATAATCTCTTGTTGTTAGGAAAGATGTATCATAGCTATACCTTATAGGTTCTTTCCTTTCCCTTGTAGATCTTCTAATTTCTGCACTTCTTGAAGTTTCAGCCTCATTTGATTCTGGATCAAATCTTGGCCCTTCTTCTACATGATCCTGCACTCTACATCTAGAGTCAACTTCATCAACAATTTCTTCACATACTTTTACCTTTGCCTTTCCTTTTCTTTGAATTTCTTCAACACCTGTATACTCATTTGGTGATCCTGTATACCACATGTTTTGCTCATCAAATGTCACATCTTTAGTAACAAGAAATTGCTTTGTGGATGGACTCCACAATCTGTAACCCATCTGTCTATCATCATATCCAATAAACACATACTTCTCTGCTTTTGGTTCTAGCTTATGTCTTAATTGTGAAGGAACATAAGCATATGCAATACATCCAAATACTTTACAATGATCAAGACTAGGTTTCTTACCCCACCATGCTTCATAAGGGGTTCCTCCATCCAAAGCTTTGCAAGGCAACCTATTCACAAGATATGTTGCAGTGTTAATAGCTTCTGCCCATAAGTAATTTGGACAATTCTTTTCCTTCATCATGGCTCTTGCAAACTCTACAAGAGTCCTATTCCTCCTTTCTGCTACTCCATTCTGTTGAGGGGAGTACCTGCAAGTTATTTCTCTTTTGATACCTGCATTCCACAAATAATCATCAAACTCTTTAGAGAAATACTCTCCCCCTCCATCTGATCTTAACCTCTTGAGCTTTTGCCCTGTGATCCTTTCTGCATAAACATGAAAATGTTTGAATGTCTTGAAGACTTCTGATTTGTCCTTGATTACATACAAAGTAATCCACCTAGTTGCATCATCAACAAACAACACATAATATCTGGATCCATTTATGCTATAGTCCCTTGAGGGTCCCCATACATCTGTATGAACCAATTCAAGCATATTTGAATACTTGTACCCTGATTTGTTATAAGAACCTTTATGTGCTTTACCTAATTGACAAGCTTCACACTTGTACACCATATGTTGCCCCTCAATGTTTGGCAATCCAAGCACTACCTGATTCTTTGACATCTCCTTTATAGCTCTCTCATTGAAATGACCTAGCCTTTTATGCCATAGGTCTAGTTCAGACACCTTTTGACCTCCATAGGTAAACAATGCATGTCCCACATTACCTTGGACTTTGAGAGTAAACAATCTTCCTTCCTTTTTTCCTGCAATTATGGTTCTATATCCCTGATTTGGATCTTGTACATAGACACCATCATTTGTGAATCTTACTTCATATCCTTTCTCCACAGTTTGCCCTACACTTATCAAATTTTTAGGAATAGTAGGAACATAAAGTACCTTGCTCAGAAGTGTACTTCCACTCTTTGTCTTCATTGATCCAATGCTCTCCACTTTATGTTTGGTATTGTCACCTGTTTGAACTGTATGTCCATTCACCCTTGCTTCCATATCAGTCATCAAAGATAGATTTCCACTCAGATGGTTGCTGCACCCTGAGTCAATATAAAACACTCTTTGATCTTCTCCCATTGATTCATGAGTTGCATTCAAGATAAGAGTCATGTCATCCTTCTGATCTGATGCATAATTGTAATAATTATTGTTGTAGGACTGAGATTGGAAGTTTCTTCCACCTCCTCTACCATATGATGTCCTACCTCCTCTTCCTCTGAAATAGCCTCTTTGGTTTCTGCCTCCTCTACCTCTTTGACTATAATTCTGATTATTGCTTCCACCATTTTGATTGTTATACCAACAATCATTTGCCAAATGATTTGTTCTGCCACAAATCCAACAAGCTTTAGCATTATCTTTGTTCTTACCTCCTCTTCCTTTACCTCTGAAATTTGTCTTCCCTTTTGTGAAGTTAGCTTGATTTGAATTCCCTTCATCATCATTTGATTGCTTTCCCTTGCCATTCTTTTTCTTGTCTTTGGAGTACATAGCTTGACTTGTACTTCTATCATTGTCTCCTTTAAGATCCTGCTCAAAGGTTAGCATGTGTCCTACAAGTGATCAAGTGACAATTCTATGGACAATATAAAAGGCTTCCACTTCTCATCACCTCTTAGACCTGTAAGTATTTGTCTTACCAACTTTTCCTCTTCAATGTCTTCATCCACTGCTCCCAAGCTATCTGCAATATCTTTCATCCTTGCCACATAATCTGAAATTGATTGTGAGCTCTTCTTCTTGAAGGTTGTGAACTCAGCCCATAATGAGGACTTCCTTGACTTAGTTGTATTTTGGAAATGCTCTTCCAAGGCATTCCAAACATCTGTAGCACTTTCCAAAGCTCTGATATGAGGTAGAAGGTAATCATTTACAGCCATGTAGATGATGCTCCTTGCTTGAGCATCCTTTCTCATCCAAGTCTTCAACATTGCAAGTTCTTCCCTAGTAGGAATGCTAGGATCTGCAAACTCTTGTTTTTCTTCATCTCCTGTAATAAATGATATAAGATCTTTGCTCATGAGATGTGCTTCCATCCTCATGGACCATGCTGGATAGTTCTCCCTATCTAGCTTATCAATCTGCAAGCTTTCTCCCATCTTGTATCCACCTGTGTATTGAAAACTTCAAGCTTTACAAACAATGTATGTACCTCTACTTCGAAGTAGACTCTTTTTGCCTTTCTTGATGTCAAGTAGTCTTCTCCTCAAGCTTTGACTCCAAGCTTTCACTTCTTAGTCCTTCAAGTGTTGAATTTCTTGAATCTGCAGCAGTCGGGATCCTTCTTTCTTCAAATTGATGTCTCCTGCTCTGATACCACTGATGGAGAATATTAATCTCCAAAAGAACAACTTACTCTTGTGTTTAGAGCACCTCTATACCAAGAATAAGTCAAATACTCCACTAATTTAGAGGATCAATTGCTAATTACCAAAGGATTAACAAATCTGTGAAGAGGAAGAAACACAGAAAAGTCTGCTGCATTGTTCATTCACATTGGCCTATCAAATCTGTAAAGTTTTTGATGAAACTTTGTACGAATCATCTCCTAGAGATTGCGCATCTACTCCAAGTTGAATCACTTCAAAAGGTTAAGTATAACTTGAGAAATTAACTTCTCAAGTTACCTATGTCAGAAACTGTTACTCAGAACAGTCGACTTTACACCTGTAACTTTTAAGACTTGCTTCTCCTTGAATAGAACCCGTTTTACAAAATGCTTCTAGACATAAGTAGCTTATCTTCCAACTTAAAGATTAAGCCCTCACTCATGCAAAACTTTAAACTGTGCTAGGAGAAATGACCAAAACATTGACTTCAAAATCTGCGCCTGTTTTAGGAACGAGTGAACACACTTCACATATGAATGTTCCTACACTTAATTCACTCAGCCTGATTACAATTGGAAGCTAAAACTTTGCACAGAGGTCAAGCAACTCTCAACTTAGACTTGTACAAAAGCATTTCACAATTGATCTACTGTAGAAGGAGAACACGCAGAAACATCGGGCGCAAAAATTTTCATTTACTCAGAAGAATTACAACTGAGTGATGAGAGCTAACTCAAACTCACTTTTCTCTATCTCATGACTTCTATCTCCCTCAATTCTTGCTTCTAACTATTGTCACATATGCTCTCATACATGCCCCGACTTTTCTCAAAGTATTTATAGATAATTTGTACATGATTCTTACTGAACAAAAGATCTAAGTCATCTATGACTATGCTAATGTACATATGTGTACACTTCTCTTGTCCTCTGAATGTAATCTTCTTCTACACTTTAGAAATTGATTCTTCCTTCATCATTTGATCTTCCATGCCTTCAATTGGTGATTGGTCTGCACCAACAGATAGGTAGATAGGTAGATAGGTAGATAGATAGATAGATAGATAGATAGATAGATAGATAGATAGATAGATAGATAGATAGATAGATAGATAGATAGATAGATAGATAGATAGATAGATAGATAGATAGATAGATAGATAGATAGATAGATAGATAGATAGATAGATAGATAGATAGATAGATAGATAGATAGATAGATGGAAAGATAGATGGGTAGATAGATAGGTAGATAAATGGATATAAAGATACATAGCTGAATAAATAGGCAGATAGATAGATAGATAAGAATAAAGATAGATAGATAGATAGATAGATAGATAGATAGATAGATAGATAGATAGATAGATAGATAGATAGATAGATAGATAGATAGATAGATAGATAGATAGATAGATAGATAGATAGATAGATAGATAGATAGATAGATAGATAGATAGATAGAGCGATAGCTAGATAGATCAATAGATATATAGCTAGAGAGATAGATAGATAGATAGATAGATAGATAGATAGATAGATAGATAGATAGATAGATAGATAGATAGATAGATAGATAGATAGATAGATAGATAGATAGATAGATAGATAGATAGATAGATAGATAGATAGATAGATAGATAGATAGATAGATAGATAGATAGATAGATAGATAGATAGATAGATAGATAGAGCAATAGCTACATAGATCAATAGATATATAGCTAGAGAGATAGACAGTTAGATAGATAGATGGATAGATAGATAGATAGATAGATAGATAGATAGATAGATAGATAGATAGATAGATAGATAGATAGATAGATAGATAGATAGATAGATAGATAGATAGATAGACAGGTGGGGGGGGGAGGGGGGCGGGGGGCCAGGGCGATGGGGGGGCGGGGGCGAGAAAAGAGAGAGAGAGAGAGAGAGAGAGAGAGAGAGAGAGGGAGTTTTTTTCGGTTTTCCAAAGGAGCTTTAATGCTTAAATCCCCCTTCTCAACTGAGTAACAGCATTCTCCTCCTCTTTGTGGGGCTTATTCCTTTTTAAGCCCTCCAGCTCCTTCCTTAGCTAGATTACTGGATCCTCCATTTCTGTGGAATATTGTAGTTGAGAAGAAGTTGCTCCATACTATTGCCTTATCTGCTCCAATCGTGTAGCTGTGTTGATGAACTCCTCTATGGAGGCTGTAGGCAACACTAATTCCTTGATTTTGCATTGGGTGGCCACTAGAAGTGGCTTAGCTAACCATTTCTTAACAAAAAAATCATGTGGTGGATCTGTCAATTTAGCCATTAGTGCCTTGGCCCTAGTCACAAACTCTGGGAACTTTTCACCTGGACCCAATCTCAAATTTTCTAGTTCTTCTATGATGATCTCTGTAGTATTTCCATGTTGGAATTGATTTTTGAATGCATCTTTCATAAAGTCCCAAGTTGTAACATGGTTCTCAGAAAATTGGTTGAACCATTTATCTGCTAATCCTTCTAATGTGGCAGGGAAGAGTATCAAAAAAGCATCCTCCCTGCCCATTAAGCCTCTAGTCTTACATAGTGCCAAAAACCTTCTAATATGCTTGTCCGGATCCTCCTGAGCTAGGCCTTTGAAGGAAGGAAAATTTATATTTAATCTTGAGAGTAAGGTTTCCAAGTCTACCTGTCCTGCCATGCTCTTTACTGATGAGGTTGAAGATAATGGACTAGAGGATCTTCTAACAACCTTCCTTCTTGTTTGCTTGCAGGTGACCCTCAATGTTTGGGACGGGGTTGCGGTCATGGGCTGTTCATAGTCCTCTTAGTATGAGATAATTGATAAGAATATGTACCTCTTAGTCCACTGAAGTCGTAGTGTCGACACTTGAACAGTGCTTCTCCAACTGCGATATGTCTTCTCCTATGCTCAAATCTCCTTGGAATCCCACCGGGTGTGCCAAATTTTGTTGGGGGATTCTTGGCCAAGAAGGGATTTGAGTGTTTGTAGGAGAAAAGGGAAAGACAAGAAGAAAGATACACAGTCGAAGCCTCTGTCGATTGATTATAATGAGACAATTACAATGGTGGTGCACAATACAACCAATGCTTCTGTGCAAAATCCCACAGAGTGCTCAATTACAAAATACCAAATACCCAAAGTCTTGTTGCTGCCGGCCTCCTCTGCACCAGTCCTCCACCTTCTCCAAGCTTGCACTTGTGCACACCTTGCACCAAGCTTCCAATAAGGGGGAGGGTTGGACACCTTCTGTCGGCACGCGCACACTGCAATGGGACCTTGGGATCCTTGGGGGACTAGCTTAGCACTTCTCTGCGCACTTCCTTAGTCACTCTTCATGCACACCTTGCACTTCCCTTCTCTGCGTCGCACACTGTGTGTCTCTTGCACTTCTCTCTCTTGCCTTGCTTAGACTATGCTTACTCTTGCTTACACT
>CM035435.1:141073175-141075675 GCA_020310875.1 Ceratopteris richardii
ACAAAAGGGAAGACAAATTTCAGAGGTAAAGGAAGAGGAGGTAAGAACAAAGATAATGCTAAAGCTTGTTGGATTTGTGGCAGAACAAATCATTTGGCAAATGATTGTTGGTATAACAATCAAAATGGTGGAAGCAATAATTAGAATTATAGTCAAAGAGGTAGAGGAGGCAGAAACCAAAGAGGCTATTTCAGAGGAAGAGGAGGTAGGACATCATATGGTAGAGGAGGTGGAAGAAACTTCCAATCTCAGTCCTACAACAATAATTATTACAATTATGCATCAGATCAGAAGGATGACATGACTCTTATCTTGAATGCAACTCATGAATCAATGGGAGAAGATCAAAGAGTGTTTTATATTGACTCAGGGTGCAGCAACCATCTGAGTGGAAATCTATCTTTGATGACTGATATGGAAGCAAGGGTGAATGGACATACAGTTCAAACAGGTGACAATACCAAACATAAAGTGGAGAGCATTGGATCAGTGAAGACAAAGAGTGGAAGTACACTTCTGAGCAAGGTACTTTATGTTCCTACTATTCCTAAAAATTTGATAAGTGTAGGGCAAATTGTGGAGAAAGGATATGAAGTAAGATTCACAAATGATGGTGTCTATGTACAAGATCCAAATCAGGGATATAGAACCATAATTGCAGGTAAAAAGGAAGGAAGATTGTTTACTCTCAAAGTCCAAGGTAATGTGGGACATGCATTGTTTACCTATGGAGGTCAAAAGGTGTCTGAACTAGACCTATGGCATAAAAGGCTAGGTCATTTCAATGAGAGAGCTATAAAGGAGATGTCAAAGAATCAGGTAGTGCTTGGATTGCCAAACATTGAGGGGCAACATATGGTGTACAAGTGTGAAGCTTGTCAATTAGGTAAAGCACATAAAGGTTCTTATAACAAATCAGGGTACAAGTATTCAAATATGCTTGAATTGGTTCATACAGATGTATGGGGACCCTCAAGGGACTATAGCATAAATGGATCCAGATATTATGTGTTGTTTGTTGATGATGCAACTAGGTGGATTACTTTGTATGTAATCAAGGACAAATCAGAAGTCTTCAAGACATTCAAACATTTTCATGTTTATGCAGAAAGGATCACAGGGCAAAAGCTCAAGAGGTTAAGATCAGATGGAGGGGGAGAGTATTTCTCTAAAGAGTTTGATGATTATTTGTGGAATGCAGGTATCAAAAGAGAAATAACTTGCAGGTACTCCCCTCAACAGAATGGAGTAGCAGAAAGGAGGAATAGGACTCTTGTAGAGTTTGCAAGAGCCATGATGAAGGAAAAGAATTGTCCAAATTACTTATGGGCAGAAGCTATTAACACTGCAACATATCTTGTGAATAGGTTGCCTTGCAAAGCTTTGGATGGAGGAACCCCTTATGAAGCATGGTGGGGTAAGAAACCTAGTCTTGATCATTGTAAAGTATTTGGATGTATTGCATATGCTTATGTTCCTTCACAATTAAGACATAAGCTAGAACCAAAAGCAGAGAAGTATGTGTTTATTGGATATGATGATAGACAAATGGGTTACAGATTGTGGAGTCCATCCACAAAGCAATTTCTTGTTACTAAAGATGTGACATTTGATGAGCAAAACATGTGGTATACAGGATCACCAAATGAGTATACAGGTGTTGAAGAAATTCAAAGAAAAGGAAAGGCAAAGGTAAAAGTATGTGAAGAAATTGTTGATGAAGTTGACTCTAGATGTAGAGTGCAGGATCATGTAGAAGAAGGGCCAAGATTTGATCCAGAGTCAAATGAAGCTGAAACTTCAAGAAGTGCAGAAATTAGAAGATCTACAAGGGAAAGGAAAGAACCTATAAGGTATAGCTATGATACATCTTTCCTAACAACAAGAGATTATGCTTACATTGTGAAAACAGAAGAAGATCCAACTACTTATGAAGAAGCCAAAGGTAAACAGAATTGGGAGAAGGCAATGCAAGAAGAGTATGATGCTCTACTTGAAAATGAAACTTGGGAATTAGTACCAAGACCAAAGAATCAGAAGGTCATTGGATGCAAGTGGGTATATAAAACAAAGAGGTTTGCAGATGGTAAGGTGTCTAGATATAAGGCTAGACTTGTGGTCAAAGGTTATGCCCAAACTTATGGGGTAGATTATGATGAAACTTTTAGTCCTGTTGCTAAGATGTCTACAATTAGAACATTGATTGCTATTGCTGCTTGCAAGGGATGGAAATTATCACAATTGGATGTGAAAAATGCATTTCTAAATGGATACATTGCAGATGAAGTATATATGGAGCAACCAGAAGGCTTCATGGAATCAATTGGATCAGATTATGTGTGTAAGCTCAAGAGAGCTTTATATGGGTTGAAGCAAGCTCCAAGAGCTTGGAATTACAGATTGGTCAAGTTCTTGAATGAATGTGGATTTCAAGCATCAAAGGCAGATAGTAGCTTGCTAGTGAAGGCAAGTGAAAATGGATACATTTACATGTGCATTT